>JBBMOC010000016.1:9306687-9346705 GCA_037975185.1 Centropyge bicolor | reverse complement strand
GCTCTGGTGACAAATGAAGGCCTGTTTATTTCCGTATGTTAATCCTAAACTTGGTGTTCTCACTTTCAACACTTTCACTTCTTACTGCTCTCCTCACACGTCTACATATTTTCTCATATAGTCCCTAGTTAACGGGATGTGCTGACAGATGCATCGGAGGAACACATGTGCCACAGTTCCCTGAGGAGTCCCGTTAATACTCTGAAGCTGTTGTGTAATAGCCAAACTTCCTCCTTCATAGTCGGAGCAACATGTTGTTCTCACCGCCGCTGGATGTGTTGACGCTCACAACACGGGCCGAGAGGAAGCAGTTCTCCAGTTCGAGCAGCCAATGAGAAGCAAGTTTACAGGTTTACTCAGCAGGTTTACTCACTGTTTGTGAGTTGTTTCCTCCAGTAAGGACGTAAAATGTGAGTAGAGTGTAAAAGAGCAAAGTCAGATGTTTTGTTTAGGAACAGTTTCACGTCACTTGTACACAATGGGCTCATGACAGGAAGTTACCCTTCAAACACATCTCATCGTCATCCAGACGTCAATGTCACATGACCCTGGCTTACTTGCTTTAGATAAGATAAGATAAGATCAGATAAGATAAAATAAGATAAGGTAAAATAAGATAAGATAAGATAAGATAAGATTAGATAAAATAAGATAATTCTTTATTGATCCCCCATAGGGGAAATTTGGGTGTTACAGCAGCACAAGCATACAATCAGATAGAAGTATATAAGTATATAAAGAAGTATATAAAATAAAAAACTATAAGAAACTATATAAATAAAAAAGTACAAGTGGAACCTAATAAAAGAAGTACAAGTGGAGCAAAGTTATGTCAGTAAAGCAGCCAAATGTAAATATTGCAACCGGAGAAATAAGATAACGGTCTAATGAATATATATATATATATATATATATATATATATATATATATATATGTATATATATATATATATATATATATATATATATTTATTCATTCATTTTTGCTTTGCTTTGCTGGTGGATTTCTCTTCTTCTTTCAGGGAAAATCTTTACATCTCTCTCTTGTGTGTGAGAAAGAGCAAGGATACACATGCTTAAGAGGAGAAATAGGAATTTCCCTCATTATGCTTTCCCTCTGTGTCTTCATTCCTTCTTCATCCCTTAATACCCAAAGCACTGACCTTGACTTTAACCCTGAAAACCCCATATCTAAGCACCCACTTCCACTTTCCTTCTTATCTTCCTTTTCTTTCTTTCTTTCTTTCTTTCTTTCTTTCTTTCTTTCTTTCTTTCTTTCTTTCTTTCTTTCTTTCTCTCTCCTCTCTTTACTGTCTATGTCCATTAGCAGTCTAGCCCTTAGAGAGGTCCTGTCTGCACACAGGCCACTATTACAGATGAAGAGGGAAAGTGATTTCCATGTAAATGGTGTCAGAATGTCATTTTCAAGTGAAGCTGCTGAGAAAATGAATTCCTAAAGACGAGAGAGATTACTAAGGGGCAATGACACCTGGATTGCATTCTCACAGATTCCCCATGCAGCTCTTGTATAATAGTCCATCCATAAAAATAGCTTTGTTTGGCTTCCTGACTGTGAAGATCCTGAGGTGTCAGTCAGCCCAACCAAAGATGAGAGAGGAAAAGGCACTCAAATATTACCATATAAATGTATGGTAATATAACCACTGGTCATTTTTGGCATGAAAAAAATCAGTGTCTGTGTGTGTGCGTGAGAAAGAGTGTAATCTTGTTGGCTGAATTTGTTCCCTCATCAACGTACAGTGTAGTAAAAGTGTAATGATTAATTGGCGAGGGCACATGGTAAATAAATGATACTTGGGTCTCAGTGGACCTTAGGGCTGGCCATTACTCTCTGTGACAGGTTCACCATAAAGCTAAAGCAACAAATATTGAGACCAGGACCAAAAATGGAGCAGGGCAAATGGAGACTAAGACCAAGGGTCATCAGGTTTCTTAGACCTTGACCCAAATCTCTTTTTTCTTTTTCCCACAGAGAGAAGACACGCCAAAAAAAATGCCCATTGCCAAAATGTTCACAGAGGTGAGTGCAGTATTATCATCTCACTACTACTGTGTGACTGTCTTTCAGTAACGTGATTGTAAGAAATTAAATAAATGTGTGCTTCTATAGGTGGATTACTTAACACAAAAACATTTCAACGTATATCCATGAATTGGGAACAATTGATTTGTCCTGACTTTTTCACTGTTTTAACATGTAATTAATATGTGGAGGTGATCCTTACATACTGCTGCTTTCTCAACCTAGTGTTTCAGTGATTAAACCCTGAAGAGACAACAATGCAAAGAGTGAAAGTGAAGTTCATAGAAAGGGAGGCAATTGTCGTTTCACAGCAAAACATTGAAAAAAACATCCTGCATCCTCCAAATACAAAACATTATTTTTAGTCATTGGCTGTCACATACTGTCAGTCTTTGTGCATCTTACCCCGGGTTCAAACCAAAAGTGACTCAGTCTGTCGCACCAGTTAAGCAGCATTCTAGCTAGAGAAGACCACATTTCCTCTTGAGATGATTATCTTTCCAATGTCACACTCACAAGTCTGCTCCTGTCAGCATGATAGATGACCATGATATTGACTTGAGGTTGATTCAAAACCATACTGCTGAGTTAGATGAAGGATCTAGATAAGAGCGCGTGTTGATAAGAGTGTAGTTGAAAAGAAAATTGTCTTGGGTCACATGCCCTGATGCCCCTCTATTGCAGCATCAGACTCTATATATTCCCCCATGTTTTTTCTACCAAAGAATTATAGGTGACAATACTTAGGCCACAGAGCTGAATGCTCACTCTAATAGTTCTAAAAAAATCTTTTAGCTCACAGATGTGTGTTTGGGTCTATAGTATACTGTTCAGCTCTTAGGCCTGCCTTAAGTCGGCTGATGCATTTTGAATAAACATTTGACTCTGGCAATAAATATGTCTGAAAATTGATTGATCCTTTCATAAATACAGGAGTAATTAGTAGACTGTCAAATGCATTTAGTGGCAGCAGTGATGAAACTAAACCTGTGCTGTTTGACTGCGCTAGGTGTAACACAAAATTATACCTAAAGCACCTGTGTATTTGCCTGATTTGTGTAATCCACTGAGCCCATCACATTGCTGTGTGGTAGACTGAATTGAATAAATAGCTGCTGAGCAATGTTGCGGATCAATTCTCCTTTTCTTATACACATCATTACACAGAAGAAGATGCCTCCATCAGTCATTGTGGACATTGTTTTCAATACGATAAAAAAAAATCAATTATTGTAAAAAAAAAAAAAGAAGAAGAAAAAATGCATTGGCTGTGGGTATATTAAATAATGATAATCAAGTACACAGAAGCACGGATAAGGAGTCTATAGAAAAGGACCGAGTTCCACAGACATGCAGGTCAGGTGGACTGATAAATCTAAAGTTTATACTGGTGTAAATGTGTTTGTCTTTGCTATCTCTATGATGAATTGGGTGTTTTCCTGCCTTGTGGCCTCTGCATGCTAAGGTTCCAGCACCCCCACTATATATACCTGCATAAGAATGAGCAGGTAACAAAAATAAATGGGCAAACACTATTTCAATTTCACTGAGTGAAAGAGACAGAGGCAGGCTGGGTTTGCGGCAGGTGGATGCAGACCCTGTGGGATGCTTGTCTGCAGATTGTGAACCACAATGCAGGCATGTGTCCCCATATTGAAACAACACACACTGTGATTCACTGCCCATTGCTGCAGGTAGCTTGAACAGTGGTGTATCATTTGGAAAACCATCAAATATGTATGCACAGTGGACTTTTGTGTCAAACCATGGGTAATAGAAGCTCGTTTTTCAATACAATGTGTTGTGATTAGTAGTAAATACCTGAGAAGTGTTGATACGATAAAAACTGTTAGAGTAGTGTTCACCCTAGAAATAGTCAAATACTCTTATTCAGAATTTACTGTACATAAACAGTCTTGTTTTCCAGTACACTTAATGAAAGCATTCAGAATAGTCTTCAATATTTAGTCTGTGATGAATAACAGATTGGAAAATGAGGGGGAAAAAAACCTTTTATTAAAAATTAAAATAATTATATTTTCATTTCAATTTTCTTGTTGAAATTCACCATGTTCTGATGTCCTTGAGTGTGTGAGGTGTCAGGCTTAATCTGTAAGAGTAAATAGTCTGAATGCAGCCTTAGGACCCTGAGGATATTGGACCTAGGTTGCTGCAGAGGTAGGTTTGTGATTTGTATGCACTCCATCTGATAGCGTCTCCTGGATCACAGATGGATTATTTAGGCTTTTCCTTCGGCATGGGCTCCTTCTTTTGATTTTTTTTCTCTTTTTTCGCAGATCCACATTGTGTCTTCTTTTTTATTTCTGTGCCTGCTTTCATTGTTGGGTTCTTGGATGCCTCAGAAGCACACACTGGCAGAGATTTGGCTTTACTGGAGAAAATGGAACAATAATGCTGGAAAAATAACCTGGAGGGGTAAGTTGTAAAGTTGTCCTCATATTCATATTGTTCAGGTTTGGTTAGTGTCTTTAGTAATCTCACCGTTGTGAATGCACATGCTTTTGACATAGGTGGCTTCAGAAGGAATTGAATCCCTCTCCCTGCCCATTGATTCATTCAGGAGCAGATGCAGTCCACGTGCTGCGGTGCTGAAAGTTATTTGTGGCTAACACAAATTTGTAGTGAAGCTTATTTGTATTCTGATGACTGCATGCTGCCAAACAAGCAATCACTGCAGAGTAGACCTCTAATACATTAACATTTCTCCCTCCATCTATTAACTTTAACCGATGAGAAGTTAGAAGTCAAGTCTGTTTCATAAAATAATTGTAGAATTTGTCCTGTAATAGAGGTTGAAAAAAATGTCAAAATTATAACTTAATTTCAGTTAAACATCAAAGAATAAAAGCACAGCCAATGCCTATTAATATGAATGTAGCAGAATGAAACACTAAGAATGTATTATGATTTGTATTTATTTTAAAGATGGATAAAATACCTCACAGTTTGCATTTCTACAAAATCATGGTCCTCAGCCTTCTATCTGTCTGTGTTTTATTTCTTTGGCTTCTGCTACAGAAAATCCTTCAGTGGTTTTGAAAACCCTAAAGGGATTAAGCTATGGACGTGTAACAGTTGTCAGAATTACATTTAAACAAACCCAAACTCATATTTTAAAGGATCACCTAATCTGGTGGATTTACTTGATTTGGCTGTACTATCAACTCAAAAACCATGCGTTGTAAATATGAAGTGGCTCCTAACTGACTTGCCTGGTCAAATAAAGGGAAGGTATGAAGCGTTTTTGTCAGAATATGATGAGAAGATATGATGATCATGAGAGCGTTGACTTAAAAATCCCCTGTCAAGTTTAGTGGAGTCAGTCAGTTCAATTCATATTAAATCCTTTAATCTTAATGCCTTCAAGTGGACCTGAGGTGTTTATCAAGGAGGCATGAAATAGGAACCATGCTGTGTGGTCACCAGTATTTTCTCCTTTCCTCACCTACTTTCTTTATCATACATTTGCTCTGGTATTAAAACACCACATCCAGCACATATTTTCTTCATGATTAGCAGATAGAAATGCAGCTAACAGTATGTTTTGTCGTCCATGGTGTTGATGCTGACATACCTGGGTCATTCATCCTCTGGGGCCAAGGGATTGTCTGTTACTCCTGAGGCTAGTTTTTCTCCTCCACACTGCTTACTAGACCGACTACGACTTGTTACTATGAGCCCTGACAGAGCTCCAGACATTGCCTCTCATACTTTTAATATCTTTTGTCTCGCTCTGATAGCTCCCTCAGTGCATTATAGTGGCAGTGATGAAAGCCCCTATTTGTCTCCACATCCCTTTCCCCAAAAGACACGGCCATATGTCAGTGTTAACTGCCAGCTGTTGATATGTGACTTTGCTTGATTGACAGTAATATAAGCAGGTTGTTTGTCTGTTGTGTGTACATCAAATATTTGAGTCTGCCTCAGTAGCACCAGCCTTTTTCTGCACATACCCCCCACTGTTGCCTTGATTTCGACTCCAGTTCTTGTGCGGAAAATAGTCAGTGAATCATACTTCCTGGTTGTGCCCCCTACTACAGAGCTGCTGATTAACTATCCAACCGAGTCCAAAATGAGCATAGGGATGAACACATTTAAATATGTTTGGCCTTAAATGTGGCCATGTTGCCTGTGGTATGAAATATGTAGCTCCTGCCTGTAAAAATCCTACTAGTGTCATTTTCCTGCACATGCTACAGGTGCAATATGTCTGTTGAATTTAATTATCTTCTCTACACCTTTTGACATGACATAACTGGTATAACATATTGCATTGCACAAATCTGTCTCTATGAGTACAGGGGATTGAACTTAGAAGGGAGAAAAGCTGGGGAGGGGGATGCTGAAAGCTGTTTCTGTTCATGCTCCAGTGCTTTCTACAGTGTGATCAGTCTGATGTGATATAGGGGGAGCTCCTGTTCTGTCTTATCGACAGTATGTTAGATGGTAAGCTGTGATTATTCCCCAGCAGACAGAAGACCATCAGGCAGTTGGTTCCAGCAATGTGGTGCACAATAACTAAAAGCTGCTTCTCCTTGTTTAGATTTTGTCCTGGACACCACTAGCAGTCCACTCCCCAGTGAGGTAAGAGAATTGCAGGGTTCTTTGCTCAAGCACATCAGCCACATATTTAGGGCCAACTCCATGTAAAGATTTATAAATAAGTAATAAGACTTTAAAATCAATCCTGTGGCTTACTGGCAACCACTGTAGAGAATGGGGTGATGTAAGCTGTCTTTTTGGTTTTGATCAGATGCTTGTGGCTGAATTTAGAATAAGTTGCAGGTGCCTGATGGTCTTGTCCATTGTAGAAATAATTTTTTCCAGAGTATGAATCAATTTTTCCAAATAGTGTTTCGTCATAAGACCCCTCACCATAACACTTTGCAATGCAGTACACAAAAATGTATGTACTAACTGAGAACTATGTAGTAATAATGATGAGTTGTTAGAGAACAGACTGGGAGATACTGTATTAATGAACCATCAATTAATTATTCGTTCATAAATATCTGTTAATCAGTGTACCAACCACTTTGTTCATGAGCCTCTCCTGGTTAACTCTGAACCAGCTGCTGAGTGGCACAAGCTAGTGGCAAACCAGTAAATGACAAGTATCTGTGAACTTTCAGTAAAAACTCAGTAGCTACTTTAGAAAAGGTTATAGTGGATCAACTGCTAGCTTCTATTTGTTCTTGTTCTCCTGGATGTAAGCATAGCATTCAGTACCATTGACCATGATGTCCTTTTGGATTGTCTTGAAACCTGGGTGGTTAGCACTGCTCTGCAATGGTTTAGGTCCTACCTAAAAGACAGACATGTCTTTTTGGTATGACTGATGCCAGGCAAGCTGCAACAGGTGTTCATTGTGAGCTTTCCCAAAGCTTGGTGCTGGCTTGAATCCTCTTTTCCATTTACATGCTCCCTCCTGGTCACCTTATTCATAGACAATATGATATCTTTTATATAACCTGTCAACCTGCTAAGCTGCCTTTATGACACCCACAAATAAGACTGACATAATCATCATAGGTCCAGATATATCCAAATTTCAAACAACCCTGGTTCTCTGTCCCATGTAATAAGTCAGCATTGCAGAGATCTTGGTATCATTTTTGGTCAAAACCTCAGCTTAAGCCAACATGTTTGAGAGGCCTTGCCCCAAGTTATTTAAAGGAATCTTCTATTTCCAAACATCCCTTCCTGCTCCCTTAGATCCTCGCAGACATCATTCCTCTTTTTTCCAAGCTCCAGATTAATACACAAATGTGTTGGAGCCTATGCTGTTGGGGTTCCTTGACTTTGAAATGGCCTGCTTGAGGAGAAAACCCTACATTTTTAAAATTGCTTTAGTTTTCAGTGATTTCATTGGTCTTATGACATTTTTGTTTGTCTTACTCTCTTTGTGTTTTAGAATATGTTTAATTTTTATCACTTTTACTTTATTTATTCTTTTAGGACTGAGGTCTTTGAGATGTGCTTAGGGTTGGCCAGGAGAGTTCAGCTACAAAAAGACTTTGATTTGCTTAGGTTTGACTTCATCTTGAGGGTATGTGCTAGATGAACATAAAATGATAAAACCAGACAAGATCAGAGTTGAAACAAAAGGTGTAAAACATTGAAGTAGCCCATACCATCTCGCTTGGGAAGCTGGGAGGCTGCCATCTTGCACATGATTGTATCAGGTTATAGTGTTCCCCTGACTTGGTTTTCCAGAGATTCATCACCTTCTTAATCTCCTCATATCACATTTTAAATGTCTTGGTGTGAAAAAAAAATGTTTTTTTCATTGGCGTTATCAGCATATTACACACACTTAGGTACTTTTTCTATTTCATTCATATATGTTTCCTCCCACTGGCATATTTTTAAATTATATCTTGGATTTATTGTGTTTTTTCCCCTCCTTTTTCCCACCCTCTACCATTATCCTTTCTTTATTCCACATAGATATGTTAGATAAGCTAAACAATACAATCTTAATATTACCACCCACATTTAATATTCATCACTCTGCAAAATGCAATCTTCCTTGCTCTTTATAACATATCCGTGTGCAGATGTTTGTATCCGCAAATTTCAATATGATTGTTATTCATATTGAATATTATATTACGATCCAATATTATTGGTTCTGGCTTTCATAGCTTTTGAAACATCAGCATTATTACAAGATGGACGAATTACTGAAAAAGCTTTTGTAGAGATTATTGTACTAATCAATTACAAAACATACTAATATGCCAAGCATAATTACATAATTACAAACTGGAGCCAGAATGAAGAACATATAGTATGAACAACTGATTCTACTAGGTTTCTGTCCATACAGATGTACAAGCTGCTCTGTGAGGCTGGGCACAGTGGTGCATTGAGCTAAATGGTAATGTCAGCATGCTAAACTACTCACATTGACAATGCTCATACGGTGATGTTTAGCAGGTGTGATGCCATCTTAGTTCAATGTGTTACTATGGTAACACTTTCTAATTAGCACTTACACAGAGTACAGCTGAGACTGATGGAAATGTCATTAGTTTTGCAGGTATTTTTCTATAAACCAAGGAATTGGACAAACTGAAGTTTTGGTCTCATTCTGGCACTAGATGAAAAGTGAAGGGATCACATGAGTCATTACAATTCATCCTGAAGGCGACATGAATATCTGTACCAAATTTTATGACTGTCCGTTCAATAGTCTTTGATATATTTCAGTTTGACCCAAAGGATTGGGCTGACCGACTGACTGACTTTGTCTTCCCTAGAAATATGCATCTCTGAAAAATAAGAATACTAATTCATCCACCCTACTCACTAAATCACTAGCTAGTAGATTCAGTCTCAATCACAAAAACAATAATGGTCCCTACCCTTTTCATCACTGTGTGGACAGTATATTCCCTTTTTGCTCAAGTTTTTGGCATATTTACAGTGTTGGCTGTTTGTGTGCATTTCTCAGAACAATTAAAGTGGAGCATGGAGTCAGTGGCCACAGGGTGCCAAGACATCCCAGGAATCTGGCTGTCCATCAGACAGCTAGGATGAGTCGCAAAGCTGTTTGTACCACAGATGGCTGATCAGTACAACTGACTTCCTATTTCTCCCGCCTGGCGCTGTCACCGTGTCTCATCACTATTCCCACTTGAGAGAAAGGGTGTGTTTTATGTTGTGTGTGTGTGTGTGATGGTGTGTATTTGTTTGGGCGGGCTTAGGCTGGGATGTGCAGCAGGTAAATGTGAGCATGTGTGTATGGTGTTTGACTTGGATTATGTATGAGCACATGAAAGTTTGATGGAGCACTTGAACACAAAGCGTGCGCATACACAGTTTTGCACAAAGCACAGTGAGAGCATTTTGAGATGTACTGTAGAAACTCACTCGTGTGTTGGAATATGATAGGAAAGGCAACACCGAAGCCATAGTAATCTGCATTTCCTCTCTGTGTGGATTGGATCAGACTGAAACAGACAGACTCAGAGTTTGGCTGCATGCTGGGTGGGTTTCAGAGGGAAGTCCATCTGTCTTCCTCTCTCCTTTATAGTAGAATTTCACACAGAGACGTGGTCGTACATAGTGCTCGCCAGCAGGGGAGTAGGTGGACAATGAGTTTGTGTGATTTCACTTTCCAAGAGTAATTGTATGAATCTCCTAAACAAAACCAAACAAACAAAAAAAATCCTGATAGAATTTTATTATTCTAATAAGAGTGTAAGAAAAGTCTAATGTGTTAAAGTTTTTTTTTTCTTATTGCGATACTCACAGTCAAATGACACAGAAATTAAGTCCTTGTACTGTAAAAGCCCAAAATAATTTGAGTGAAATCAAAATAAGAAAATGTAAATATCCAGCTAATGTTGGAGCACAGTGTGTGTTGACTCTTTATTCCTCCAGCATGTCTCAAGTTCCGCTAACATGTTTTAAACCTCAGAATATGTGATGTGCCACCTGTCTCTTTGTTCCAGGTTTGTTAAGGCCTTCTTGAAGGCAGGCTGGGCCGTTAGAGACCATGCTGGCTGTACAATCACCCATCTCTTACCTTTTCATCAGCCTGATCTGTGTCAACCAGCTGCAGCAGGGCCACGCCATCGACACTTCAGGTGAGAACGTCTTCACTGACCACACATACATGACATGGCAACATCAAGAGTACTTATTCTTTCAATTTCCTGTTTTTCTTGATGTTTTGTTATATTAGTGCGCACTGCACTACTTTACACTACTGTACTGCACCAAAGGATTTACAGTCATACAAAGATGGAACAACTTTCAGAGTATGTATGAACAGGAAAAACTCTATGCTGTCCTCTTGTGGCTGAAAACTTTAAGAGTCAGAACTTAGAATATGTAATTAATTTGTGTGTGTGTGTGTGTGTGTGTGTGTGTGTGTGTGTGTGTGTGTGTGTGTGTGTGTGTGTGTGTGTGTCTGTGTGTGTGAAATGTCCATAAAACAGGGTGTTCCTGACTTGCTTTTTCCTTTAGACGAGTGTGATGTTTTTTCCCTCAGCCTTGGTTTAGTCCGTGTTACAGTAATGTGTATCATGATAAATGCCAGGTGTTGTCTACATGTGTGATTATTTGAGAGAAAAATAGAAGCAGTTGTTCAAGAGAGGTTTAATGTCTCACTTAATAGAAAGATTAACAACATACAGTATCATCAACTTTCATATAGTTTTGTTTAAGTCCTTATAATAAGCGTTAAATTTTAAGCATTCCACTAGATATATTGATAATCATTAGAGTAATTATTTCATAGTTGTGTATGGCTTTTAAATTCAAACACATAATAAAACCTTCACTCCAATATGACAATAACAAAAAAGTTTGATGCTGCTTTTTGGCTAATGTGATGAAGTGGTAGCACCCTCTAGTGGTAGATTTTTAGACATCTATGACTGTAAACCAGAAGCACAGCTAGGCACCCAGCCACTGTATAAAACGTGGTTGAATCAACGCCAACTTTATGGTTGTGTATATAAACATTTGATTTATGAATATTATTTGTATATAATATAATATAAAAATATAATATTATTATATGTATGTACGTCAATAATGTGACTATTTGACTCCTCTAAACTGTGCAAAATGTTTATTGATTGTTCAGGTAATTTTCCATTAGCAGGCTATTAGTTTCTGCTTACACAGAAAAGATCATATTCCTCTTACATTTAGGACTTTAAAGTGCTGATACACTTCACCTTTCTGTGACTGTGTGATTAAATTTGATTACCGCTCACAGTATTGGAACTCCTAAAATGTGCTTCCAGAGTAAAAAAACTATTCATTCAGTGTGAGAGTGCAATCATACACTGGAGAGTAATAGCATGTATTCAGGCAACTTATGTAACTGGTGTTGTCTTTGTGACTGCTGCCATTTTGCAACAATTTTCAGCATCTATAGGAATGATTTATTTCATTCATATAAAATGAAATGAAAGTATCTGTTTACAGGACATAGATGCATTGTTGCTTGTTTCTTTGTTTTTTTATTTTGAGCACTCAGTTCTACCACTCCACCAACTTCTAGCAGCACGTAGTAAACATAAAAATTGAACCTTAAACCTAATTAGTATAGGATTGAATGTATTGAATTAGTATAGGAGGGATACCGTACAGGCAGGCTTATAAAAGACCCTTTTCTTTAACATGGCTGCCCCTGAAAGAGTTCATTCATCTGTGATATTTGTTAGTTAGTTTCCTCGTCATGGTTGAACTCAGGCCAGAAAAAAAGTACATCCATGTTACACAAGAATAACTTACACAGTTTTCTACATTTTCTTTTCTCTATTGCACAGATACAGACAAACACAGAGGGGCCCGTGAAGTCATCACCCAAATGCCTGCTCCTGAACCAGCATCTGAACAAGACAACAGCCTTGGATACAAAGGTACAGCCCTAGTGCTGATTCGTGCAGCTCTACACATCTCCCTATCATTCTTCTGTCTCTGTAATAAACCATCTTGTTCTTACTGCAGTATCAGGGGGTCAAAGTCAAAAGTGTGCTCTGGCAACTTTTCTAAGTTAAAGAATAGGTCTGTTTTACATGATTATTTCTGAGCATTTGCCTTGGTTTTATCTATTGAAAAAACAGTTTTAAAGAAATGTCTGAAATAAGCCTGAACAAAGCCAGCACTCAGAAAGTGCTCCAGGTTGTACTGATTGTGTATTTGTCCTTTGAAAGATACAACATTGAACCCAATTCCCAGGAAGAAGAAGACTGCGTTTCCTTTTTGCTGACAAAGACCCTGATACCACTTAATGCCAGTTCAACAGCTGTAGACATTAAGTGCTGTGCCCAAAGCCAACACAGTTCAATCCCCTCTCCCTTTGCTTTGACATTTTATGGTAAGGGCTCTGACATGGGATGAAGTGGGATAGAACAAAGCCAAACATTTAGGAGTTCCTCTCTCCATCGCCTCTACAATGTTGGAAGGTGACAAAGTCCAACGTATATGCTGCACAGTCTTTGCTGACACCTGGAGAAAATGTAAAGTTAACACGAATAACAATATGAGATGCTAAAATAATGATGTTCTTTTGGCCTTTTATCTTTAATGGGCACCACAGAGATGTTTTTTTCTTTCATGGAATCTAATTTGGAGCTTTTACTGGCTTCCATCTGATGTAGTTTATGTGGAGCTAATGGTTGAGAGAGGGATTCTTTATCTGTCTGTTTCCTCCCTCAAGATGAGAAGCCTTTTTTTCTTACCTAAAATCTTTGGAGCCTAGCAGAAAAAAACAAACAAACAAACAAAAAAAAGATGACAGTGAGATTGTGAGAAGTTGAAAGGATGTCTTCACGACTGATAAGACCATCCGGGTGCCTGCCAGTGTGCCAATTTAGAGGGAGATCAAGAAGGGCAGAGACATGGTCATTGCATCAGCCCCACTGTGTTTCAGATGGTGAACATGAAGGCTGTCTCTCATTTTGTTTCAGCGCTTTCTATGACCCTGCACAACTGTAGTGATGTACTGTAAGAGGTGCTGACAAATAGGAAAAGATATAAATGAGTGGAGGGAAACGAAAGAGCCAAAGAGCTGTCAAAGATAATAGGCGATAGGGAAAGTGGAGAGTCAGCATGGAAAATAAAAGCTGGAATGGGGAAAATAATGTAGTGAAAGGCGCGGCTAATGACAGTGATGTGTTACATACACAAGTATCCGTACATCCATCCAAACAGCTCATAGAGGCCACTGCATTTTACGCCTGACATCAGGTGCAGCCAAAAGAAAGCTGTCTGTATTTTTAATGGGCAAAACAATCAACAGTCACTAATAGAGGACTGGCTGAGGCCAAGTTTGTTGCTCTGTGGAGATTCCAAATTATTTATTCCTTCATAAATATTTTTTGGATTTGGCTTTGTGCTTTTTGGAGATATTTTCTCCCCCTGGCTCTGAACCAACTGGAAAGCTACTTTGGAGTGAAATAAAAAAAAAAAGAAATAGGTCTCTGTGCTTGGCAATGTCTCCTTGAAATGCTTTCCATTTTATGTGCTGTGTTGCCATGAAGACGTGCATGTCTTTGTGTCCATTTTTCACCATCTGTTCTTGGAAGCATTGGTGTCGGAGACGCTTTGGATTCGGACCAATTGTGAAATGCACGATAGAATTCACAAACTCCACATTTAGCTGTGTGCGCTGTTGACGCCACACATGCCTAAAGCAAGAGCTCCACTGCTGAACCTCCATCTTCTCATAGTACTACTGTGATGACAGCTAGTTTATTCCTGTCAGTGTCATAAAATGAGACTAATTATGCAGTCATTACGTGACCAAGATCACATTGTCCTCTACAGTACTATGGTGCTATTGCATATTCAGTCACAGCCAAGCGGGCTGCCAGAGAGTCACATAGTGGGGATATTATTTACTTGGAGGAAATATAAGAATGTGAACAAACAGACCCCTGCTGATTGTGATGAGGGAAAAAGAAACAATAGCAATGCGCAGCAGAGAATTAAGGCTGAATAATAGGGGAAATGGCAATAAATATAGCATAATGTATCAATATTTCAATGCCATTATGTTGCTGAAAGCATTTAAGTATGGAGAAAAAGGAAAAGGAAAGGAGAGGAGGAAGGTGTTCTTGAATTTTAAAAAAAAAGAATCAAGTGCATGTTTTATAACAGGCAGAAATGTGCTCATGGTGAGTCTGTAATGTCCCATTTTTCATTAGTTGTTTACCAACTGTGATGGCTCAGTTCAGCATTCAGTAGAGCCACCAGTGGTCCACAATGGGCAATTAAAGGATTTGAGGCAGGAGGTCAGGGAGGGCTGAGTAAGTAAACTTTTTTCAGTCTAAATGCGACTTAAAAGACCAGCAGCATCACTGCTTCTTTCTGTGGCGTGTGAGTGAGACAGAGAGATTTATTTTTGTCTAAATGCATAATTATCTTCTCTTTTCCTCTGTTGCTAATTTTGGTTGGATATGTCAAGGAATTTTCAAGGGTGCGCTTTTCATTGAAGAAATTATGCATGCACTTAACTTGGCATATTTTTGTAGTGTCATGCAGCCTGCCTGTTTATCCCACTGTGGCTTTGTAGACCTCAGCATGGAGTGGGAGAATTAGGACGCAAACGGAATTTTAACCTTGAATATCAATCATGTTATTTCAAAACAAAAATTGAAACCACTTCAAAATTGGCAAATTTATGTTACTGAAGAAATAGGGGATATCATGAATGGGCCAAATCCCTATGAGTAATCCAGTAGTTAAGGAAACAAAATTAAAAACATTAAAAAAAAATCTTAAACTAAACAATGAGCTTTTTCTCTCACAGCTGGCTTTGCACCAGAATGTACTGCGGGCCTGCAGCCAGCAGAGGGAGTGCTGACCTCCTTAGATAACTAAAGACACTCTCAGGTCCACAGGCCAGACATATACTGTAACTATTGACTTTAAACAATACATATATCTCAATTTAAAATGTATTTTATTGAAGCAGAATTTCACTCAAGCTTTGCGATTATTACTGAAACATGTTTGAAACCAAGATATAATATGTAAGGCATTTTGTTTCTAATGCATTTAAAATGTGATTTGATTTCCCAGTGGTGTGCTCAGAGGTCAGAGGGTGGAAACTCCCAAAATCGATTTTCATCATTGAAAGAAGAAGATGTGGATAGAGGCACATTTTAGTGGCTCATTAAGAATACAGTATTCTTCTTAAATATACATATTCCTCGTGAGCTGATCCCTTTCTGCTTCAATAAGGACACAGTGAAAGTGCCTCTGTCTTGACAGGAGGATTAAAAAAAAATAGAATAAATCATTCATCAAAGTCATGATCTTTTCACTTTCAACTGTAGACACACTTTAAATATTAAGCATAGTTTTGGTTTGGGAATTGTGCAGCTCATAAAGGCTCTTTTTAACATATTTGATAATGATGGACACTTAAAACAAAGCGTTTAATTGCATGCACCCAGTTGGATATTCAATAAGCTTGAAACAGCTTCAATATGAGACTCTAACTCTAACATGCACATTCCACACTTTGCAGTCATTTCGGTGTTTGTTTAACATTTATCCAGCTGCTGCAGCCTGGGTCTCTTTCATAAGGGGCTCGATGCACAGCCTGGTGGAGCCTCGTGTTGTGAGTGTGTCCTGATGCGGTTAAATGGTGCCTGACTCGCAGGAATCTCCTGTGCACAACAGAAAAGCCTCTGACTGGGGAGGGAACCCAAACCATCCCTGCGCGCAGAGACGCACGGCGCCTCATCCAACCAGCGCCAGTCCCACCAAACCGGCCTCAAACTCCACATTCAAACCGCCAAAGTGAGCGCAACTAGACTCTTGATTCTCGCTCCACATCCAGGCTGCTGAAGTGGGACTAAAAGCGCATCCGATCACCGATGAATTCCGAGAAGTTGTCGGCGTTTGGAAGTGAGGAGTCCGACAGGAGCGGAGACGGTCCAAGCGGAGTGGATCAGTTCTCGAGCGAACCATGTCTCCGACTGATCTGAACTTTGATTCTCACAGAAATCCACTCTCCGAGCAGCAGCTCTGAACTGTATTACCTTGATCCTGTGCGGAGTTCAGGTTCAGGACCTCTCCTCCAGCCGGACCCCCATCCTCGGCTCTGCGGCGCAAGTTGGGATTTGGATGAAATAGACAAGAAACCAAAGCGCACTCTAACTGGATTTACACCGTTTTCCAACTGCTCTTTCTTGAATGATGCCTGCCTGTTGGACGGGGATTTACTGTCTACTGGCTTTTCTACAGATTTGTTCGGGTATGAGTTGCTCACTGGCAGTGCATCTTTCTTTATTGTACAGTTTTTGGCATGGGAAAATAATAATAATATACAAATGCTTATGCGTTGCATGTGTGTATGTAGAAAGAAATATTTAAATTGCCTTAGTGGAACAGAGAGAGGGAGAGAAGTAAGTGATGAGGAATTGAAGTTTGATCCATATGGCACCCTGCTGGTATTTCAGCCCACAGTGTGTGCATGTGGCCCCTGACCCATGCAGCCTGCTGCCTGGTTTCTGAAAGTGACCCATCTATCTATATACACTGCTACAATGAAGCACAGTCCTGTACAAGCAGCTCTTATCACACCGGTGGAAATTAAGTGCCACAATAAGGAGCTTATGGGAAAACAGAGAGATAGAGTCAGGTCTATGTGAGAGCATGTTGTTTTATGCATTTGATAACATCAGTAGCAGGCACAAATGCTTGTGAGAAGTCAAAGTGGGACGTAGTAGGTTATCATCCACAGTCCTCAGTGGGTGCATGCAGTACATGAGTTGCAGGTTAATGAGGAACAGAGAGGCTTCACTTAGGAGAGTCCCTTTGCACCAGTCAGACCAGTGAGGATGTGTTCTTTACAATGAATGAAAAAAAAACCCTCCAGTCACTGACAATTACATGATAATTCTTAAAGAAATATTTAAATAATTGCATTTTTTTTTTGGAAAGCGAGATTCAGACTGGGTTTTTTTTTTCCTCAAGTAACTTGCCAACTCCAAACTACATCCCAGTATGACAGGCACTGACAAACATCCTGCTGCAGACAGAGAACAAAGCTTTGGATTATACATGTTGTGCATCAGCCATATGTGCTGTTTTTTTCTGTTGGAGGGTTAAGGTTAATCCTGGGAAAATTAACCCAAGTGTAACACTGGTATGATATACTTCCTTCTAGACTTTTGTGGCTCACGCACATTTTTCCTTAGCCTTGATCTCAGCTGACATCAACCCCCGTGTCCCAGTCAAGCTGCAAACCTCGCAGGTGTATCCATGAAAGAAGCATCTGGACGTATCACTTCCTACACCCACTAGAACTGAACAGGCACAATGATGTTATACAAAATATAACAGCACTGAGTAAAGCCACATAGACTAATGGTAGGCAGCTTCAGACCATATTTTAGATAACATTTTTCACCTATGCACCTGCTGTTGGGCACAAGCCAGTGTAAAGGGCTACACTGGGGTTTTAATCATGACCCACTAAAATACATTATGCTGAATACCAGGAACAATAATGCACCCAATAGAGAAAAATGACTAAGTGTCTCCACTGTATATTAATATTATTATTTTCATATTTTTAGATACTGTGTGGGTTTTAGGCCAGAGAAAAGCTCCAGGATGAAGTAGAAAACAAACAAAAATATAAAACTAGAATTTTGGTGATGATATTCACCATTGCCTGACAAAAAAAGAGTCCGTCACATTCCCCACTGGCGCCAGGCTTGTTCACTCTGTAAGACAAAGACAGCTGTCAGTAACATTAGCAGTGGCCACAGACTGAAAAAAAGACAATATTTTTTCAGCACTAGGGCTTTCCTATAAGTGTCTGACAGTGAATGATGGCTTTATTTGGTGCTGGACTTCCTTTCTTTGACAGTATAGAGACAGATTCTTTCCAAGGTTCTTTCTTCTCATGAGAGCTGAAATCACTCTGCCCACTTCAGAAGACATGCGGGTTTAATGTTGTTCTTGGGTGTGACACCATTGTTTAAAATTAGCATATTATGATGAGTTTTATTTATATAACACTTTCCAAGACAAAGATAATGCCGCAAATGTTTCCATAGCAGAAGCTGCACAGTATTAGTTAGTGTAACATGAGGATATAATGCATCCTTTTACCAACTCTTTTCTTAAATTTCAGTGGTGACTCAACAGAGGAAACATACTAAGGCTTGCCTATCCACATCAAGAGAACAAAAATGTGTATAACACCAATGTTCCAGTTCGTTGTCTCTGAATTTCTAAACTGACAAACTTGGTAACCACGCAATCCACAGAGTTTCAAGAGTATTCAAGGAGATTTGTACTTATGTCAGATGTCCTGTTGTATAATCTTTAACGAAGGTTTCCCTTACCCTTCAGTGTGATGTGACTATGTCAATTTGCACTGAAACTTAATTTTGTCAGACTGCAAGCAACAAGCTGCCACATAGACTTCAAGGATCAGTAACATCTTTTAATTGCTCCTATTGCTTTCTTCACTTGAGGAGGCCTTACATGAAATGAAACCCCTGCTGTACGTATTTATTCAATGCGCTTGACCACTGAACAATAGGAGCTTTGTTTTTTCTTTCTTTTGTAGCCAAAAGAACAGCACAGACCTATTCCATGTTGTCATTGATGGGCCAGGCACTGCTGTTTGTGGCCAAAATATGTGATCTGAAAGCAGCGATAAGGTGTATGGTAAATATACATGGCAAATCTCTTGTTTGAACCTGTGTGTATGTGTGTTTACCACATCCCTATCCCAGCATAGATTACACTATAGTCAGACATTATAGCTGGAAAAGCTGCCAGGCTTACACACCTGTCCTTGAAAATGATCCATGCCTAATGAATTGCAGTCCGAATGATTACATGTTTAATGTATACCAACTCATCCTTGTGTGGTATCCTGACTGTAGCATAAAAAACATACTATGGTCCATCATTAAAACATTAAGCTCTTAAAGCTGTGCTGTTAAATGACTTCATTATACTCACAACCAACTGAAACCTGGAACTCCCATTCGTTGAGAGTTTAATCTCTGCATAATAAATCTGCCAACAGTAATTGGGTGATACATAATAATCTAAATGATGCCCATTAAAAGCATATGCTCGTGTCGAGAAGGCTTTGTCCCTTTCATCCCGCAGATGTAAATTATGCATCCCTGGAGTGATGCTGTGACTCGACTCACCATTCTACTTGCTTTGTTTGATGGCCTGTAAACATAACCTAAAAAAAGAATCACAGGAAAACAAAATAGTGGTCCATCCTACTAATTCTTTGTTAGGACGGTTGTCGCAGCTTTCAGAGTGCAGGATTTCAGAAGCGCATAGGATTAATATCTTTATTACTATGCTGGCTGAGATAATAACCAGGCTAATTACTTTAGCAATAAGTGTCCAAGGTCCTTTGAGGCTTATTTTACCTTTATTGACCCTCTCATCTGTGTGTTATCAGAGGACAAGTACTCACAAGAGGGGCTCAGAGACCAGCAGAACACAGCTTAATTCCATCACTGGTGTGTGCAGCTGCCCCACAGGGACCAGTTTGACTGAGACATGTGGCTGACCTGCAGGAGTTAGTCGTGCACTGGTCAGAGTTCACATGTACTTGCTCATGCTGCTTTGGCGACCGACACTCATTGCTGCAAGAGGTTGACTGTTGTGACCCAAAATACTGCGCGGCACTTGTTAGAGAACGCTGGACTTTAACTAATGGTGGCTTGATTGAGGGAAGCTGGCCTGCTGTGTCGTCCCCTAAGCTAACAAGACTCCCTGTAGCCTTTGTGATGGTGACAGTGATGAGTCCCACTCCTAATGAGGACTTCTTCGCTATGGATGATGGGGCTGATAGGGCGTCTGCAAGAGAATGCCTTTGTTTGTGAATGAAATTGTCAGATTCCTTCTTCCTTAGAAATAATGCAACTAATAACAAGCATGAAAACTCGTTAGGGTTGAAAAAGGTGAGAAGGATGCTTGAGCAGGAATAACCCAGACCCAGGAAGGGGGCCCGGTCCCTGGAGATTTCTTTTTTAAATCACCAAGAAAATGCTCATTTTCAGGTGACTTTTACTTGCAATATCTCTCTTCTTGCAGCCAACGACGATGGATGAATGCACCTTATGTTTATATCCTGTAATGTAATGCATACATTATTTCTTATCCAAAAGCAGATGGAAAGTTTCTAGTTTTTAAGGACAATAGCAAATGATAACCTTGATAAATTAATACTTTATTATAAGATCAAAATTAGTATTTTTCTGCCCATGGTTAAATCGTAAAAAATGTTCATCTTACCTTGTTCTTCCCTGCTGTATAATTAATGCATTAAACTAAAAGATAAAAGTTGCATTTAAATGCTGACCTAGGATCAGTGTCATTACCCCAAATGTCGACCAATATAAAAGAGCAATCAAATAAATATTAAAAACAACCCTTAAAGCTGCCATTAGTTAGTGGTTGTAAACTAGCAAAATAGCCAGCTGCCCTGTTAATTTGCCTGGTCTGTGGTTTGCAATGATATTCATCATGCTGAATGTTATCTACTTATCAAGTTTTAACATGGTGACATTACTGTAACAGGATAGTTAACAGTGTTAGCTAGCTTGCTTATCTTATTTCCCCCAGTACCTCAGGCTTACCTGAATAATGCTCATGAGATCTTAGTCCACCAGGAACTGTTCTGGCAGAAAAACCAAGACTGTATCTCTGTTGTTTCTCAAACCCCTGCAGACGCTGCCGCAATTGTTTGGTTCTGACTGAATGTGCATAAATGCATATGTAATGGTGTTAGTGTAAGCTTGTTTTTAATGTGTGTTTTCGGATTGTGTGCTGAAAGCTGTGATTCATGATTGCTTCCCTTGTTTACTCACTGGTTTCCTGTGGTGTTGTGAGGCTGAGCGTGGTTGCCAGCCCTGGGGAAGGGAAGCTACTGAGAGCTTTAACAAGTGCCTGCGGGCCTGGAGTTCACAGGTCATCACACCTTCACACAGGCACAGACACATACACACACACACATACACACAACTCCTTATTTTGAGGAGAATCGATTACTATCTGCCTGCCCCACAAAGGTAGCAGGTTCCTTGCCTGAAGGATCCTCCCACAGCCCTACTTCCTCTTTCAACAATTTCCACTCATCTCTGTGAACAAAAACAAAAAACACAGCATAGCACAGCAATTGTTGCACTGATTTATCAATACTTTGACAAGCCCCTATTAGAGCACAATAAAGTCTTCATTACAACAAGCAAGCAAGAGCTGAAACACATAATATGAAACGAAATTATAAAAAGAACTTGATTTTACTATGCTCAATAAAATGATGAAGCTGAGCATAAAGTTGAAATATTAAATGTGAAGTTTCATGGTCACTGCCACTTCAATAATGTATTAAACCAGCCAGCCACAATGTGCACTAACCAAATTATTCCTTCATTTAAATATGTGTTATTTAGGCTGATAAAATGTGGCTGTGTCGACACAGATCACATCACACTACTGTGAAAATCAAACTAAGGTTGCGGACTACCACCACACAATAAATAAGCCTAATATGGACCTAATGTGGCTTTGTGGAGCTATTTGTGTCTTAACTTGGTTTATTTAATCTATTTAACATCTTGTGCTTGTCACCCCATCTCTCAGTTCCTCTCAAAATAATTGTCAGGAGAACCCTAAATAGTGAGCCAATAGTCATGCTCATCTGGATAGTCTAGCTCAGAAATTCCCGTGGGTTTGTGGTTTTCTCCGGGCTGTTTGTTCTCCTTTGGCCTTCGTTTCCTGTTCTGAGGTCAGTGTCCAGCTATGGCTGTGTGCCGAGGCACTTTGGATAATTACTTCTGTGAATAAATCTGCTCTTTATAGTTTTCAGATTTTATAAGGATTTGTAAGGACATCCCACATCTGAAGTGTGTGTTCATGAATGCATCTTTTATACTCTTATCATCAAGATGGACTGGTGGCCAATTGTTTCTTTCTTACAGAAACTCTGTCCCTGAAACAAAATTTTGTCCACATGTGTCTGTCATCTGCAGTAGCATTGATTGAGGTGCTGAAGCAGCTGCTCTCAGAGTGATGCTTTATCATACTCCTCAAAGATTTGGGTTTGACAGTAACTGGGATTAATATTTTTAAAGGACAGCTTTAAAGGTCATAGGAAAAGCATGTCCTCAGAGATGCATCAGAAGATTACCTCTGTGTGAGTCATCTCTCCAGTCAGGCGGCTAATAATCAATAGAATCCATATGCTCCCAGTGACCTGGCTTATAAAATCGATAAGCTAAGTCACTTGGACCTACTGATGCGTTGCGAGTTCAATTGGCTGTTAAAGTAACAAATTAAGAATAAATGTTTGAAGCAATCGACTGGTATGATTTTATGGCATTTGTTTTTGCAATTCTAATGTAATTTTCTGACAGCCTTGATCAGAAAACATCTAATCCAAACCAAGTCCTTCAGTGGTGTTGAAGTGAGTGGGTGGATTAGCCCTCAGGACTGACCTTGTTACTACAGGAAGAGGACCTACCTAATGTTACCTTCATTAAGCAGAGGTTGACGTTGGAATGCGCACTCTCAAAGCATCTCAAGCATTTTGATATGTAGTCTCATTAGCCAGTGGGAGAGCCAGAGGGAGAAATTTGTGTTATGTTGGAATTGCATGATGTTGCATGCACTGTGGATGAAGATTTGTAGGGAGATATTGGCTAAAACAAATACCTGTAGTCTGTGTATTTCAGTTTGGTCTATTCTTAGTATCGAACGCTGATTTATCAGAGAAATTCCAATCATGAAAGAAATTTTGGATTTACTTAGTTTGGATCAGGAATTAATAGCATCTAACAACTAATGCAATATGTTTCAAAAGCTAAACAGGATTTTGATTTGTAATTATCTATTCAGTTTTAATAGTGGCCACCTTTTCAATATCCTAAGCGTTTTGATTATATACCTACCATGTCACAGTGCTTTTACTAATTTCCCTATTTATTCCCTACTATTGCTGCTTTTGATGTGTCTCTGATCAGTTAAGACTAAAACTTGTATCATCAAAAAGGGAAAAAAAGTATATTGGATCAAGGCTTTACTTTTTACATTCCAGCTCTCCTGTGCCGTGCTGGGTCACCGTGTAGCCGAAGGCCTTCTTTTGGAAGTCCATATAACTAGGGGTTGCACAGTGGCATGGTGGCCAATACCATCTTATCATGCTTGAAAAAATTGCCTCAGGTTAATGAGGGAGTGAGAAGGAAAGAAAGTGTGGATATGGATAGTGTCAAGGTGTTTGGAAGAGGAAAGCAGTGTGACATCTGCAATCTTTGGTGGCTATGTTGTGAAATACAGTAATTAACTCATATTCAGAATCTGTATGCATGAGATAAAAGGAAACTTCAGACAGTCATTAATCTCACAGACATTTTGTTCACATAGCCTGTGATTTTCCACTGCAGTAAGAAAGGAGCAGTCTTACATTTTACTTCCAATCAACCAAAGTACCTGCACTGTTTTGCTCACTTCAAACAACTGCTTCGTTTGACATGCCAGATTGGTATCAAGTGTGGACTATAGCCAGATTTTTAAAGCTGCTTTATTCTGAACAGTGTTGGTTTGGCAATGAGAGTTATGACAAATTGTTTCCCTTTTTTCACAATTCATTGCAATTACATTTAACAGTCGAGCAAACCTCTTTTCAACCAGCAGGTCATCACAACTTTTGCCAAGATTTTCTGATTGCGAGCTACGTTTTGCACTCTTAAAGCAATTTATTAGAACACATAAACTAACAGTCTACCTCAGAAACACTGCATTTTTGTCACAACAATCATGAAAGCATAGAGAGACTTTTGGACTCATGCCCTCAAACTCAATCCACACAACATAGCAAACCAAGCTGGAAAGCTGGCGCTTTAACCGTATGCCTTACGTCAACAACCAGCCCCAGAGCCCCATGCCAACATGTGTTATCAACAGCAGCACCGTAAATGGAGCCAAATAAAAAGCTGTTCATACAGATAAATTCTCAAATTACTACCAGATGAGCAGTTTTAATCACCTTCTAAAGATCAGTTGGAAAAGCTCATCCAAGGGTAAGCTTTTAACTATTCATTTAAAAAAGGGATTGAAGTCTGTTCCTAAACACTTCAATCCTTTATAGCAAAAAACAAAGTAAAAAAGCAATTTGCCAGGATCACAGTCAAAATGATATTTTCCCAGTGGAAGTGATTGACACAAGCAGCTTTGCTGTGAAAAAAAGAGGTCAGGATATTATGGAGTTCCAGAAGCTGGTTCTCATCCACACTGAATTCTGACTCCTTGGCTGCTCCCACTGTGGGGCTTTATTGCCACTCGAAGTATTGCTGCTTCCTGCAGGTACTGTTGATAGACTATTGTCTGCAAAAAGATATATACACATACTGTGTAGCCGTAGGGTTTCCTCTTACACGCTGCATGTTGTAGATGAAGCTCTTGGCTTTATGTATTATTGCAGTGATTTATATTCACGTCATCAGTTTAATCTTTGAAAAGGGTCATGTCAAGAGGTACAGTCCTGTTTGTTTGTGGCCACTTCATGCTGCAACTCAACTAGCAGATTGCATCAGAATTCCTTGAAAAGAAGATTTATAGGAATGCTTTGTAAGCAGCGATAAAGGTCTATGATATGCAAATTTTTCATAGCAAATGCAACAAGAGCTAATATTTAAATTGAATACTGTATTTTCACTGAGGTAACAATGTGACACCACCACCAGCAGCAGCAGCAGCAGCTGTGTTTTGATAAGATTTGCATTTGCTTCCGTGGCTTGTCTGCTGCCAATGTGTCAGACGCCCTTTGCAGTTTTTGAGTCCGTCTGACTGCTGCCTCAAGATTTGAAACCATTTTGAGAAACAACCAAGCACGTTTGAGTGCTCTTTTCTCAGCAATGTCAGATTAGTGTGCTCATTTGTGAAAAAAGACAAGTAACATGCAAACTTTAATAGATTTATTGTGGTTTAATACATTTTATTACTTACTCATTAATCAGAGTCTGAAAGGCTTGATCGCAGGGGAACACATTTAGACACCAAACAAAGTCTTTAAAACTACCTATGTTGTGGACAGAGTGGCATTTGTATATTCATAGGTAAATATTCTTTATCCTGCATAAAGTCTTGGCTCACAGATGTTACCAAGAAGCACAGACAAGTGAGACAGGTGGCAGGCAGCTCAGATAGCTGGACACCAGTATCAAGAGAGGGTGTCATGTGCTTTGCATTTTGAATCGGAAAGAGGAACCCATTTTATCTCTGGAGACCAGAGATACCTTTTAAAGTAACAATTTGATGTTTTACTAAATTGGCCTAGTCTCTCAATTTTTTAATTTGGTCCAGAGGACTTATGCTAAGCAAAGATAATTGTCTCCTGGCTCTAGTGTCAGACTTAACACTGAGTGATATCACTCTTCTCATTTAACTCTCGGCAAGACAGTGAACATATTTTCCAAAGTGTCTATTGCTTGCAATTCAGATGTAAATGTAATCCAACTAGAAGACTATTAATGCCATAGAGCGGAGATTTGCCGGCTCTCACACGAGGGGCTTATTGCAGAGCTGAGTGAGACCCATCTTCCTCTTCTACCACGCAGGTTATTAACAAAAATTGAGTGAATCTACACAGCACTAACCTATAATCTCCTGTGGCTGAATGTACTCTCTTATTAATGTCCTCTTGGACTATTAAGCTAATGCTATGATTGCTTTTAGTGTCATTGCAGTCCAAAAACACCCACTGCTGTGGCCACTTGTTCTGCCTCTTCATTACAGAGATTGTAATTGAGACTCAAAAGAGTAGTTTCAGGCGAATCTGAGCTTCTTTCTGTGTTTGAATTTATGTGTCTCTTGATATTCAGATATCGTCTAATGTGTCTGTGTCTGCATGCACACATGTATGAAGTGGAATTTTAGTAAGCAGAATAAGTCCAGTGTGAGAGCTTCGGTTTTGTAGATGAGTTTGGTGCTCAGGGCAAAGTCTCTCTCCCTTCATAGTGTGACAGTCCGTTCACATCTGGGCTGCCACTACCAGGGGCGCAATTAAGGCCCAAAATATAGGTCATGCAGACTTGCTCTTGTGACATGCAATGACACAGCATGAAGCTAATGAAATATTAATGTATTAATTCAGTGTTGTGTTAGTGTAGCAAGAATGTTTTACAACAAGGACATGAAGGAAACATGCTAAACTACAGATGGTCAAACATACATTATGCAGTCTCTTTAACTGCTGATACTAAGTACTGTAGACCAGACTTTAACTTTTAACTGATGAGAAGATAAGGCAGCTGTTTCAAATCAGTATGAGTAAGATTGCCCCAAAGTTGATTCTTTTCTTTGATAATAAACTGCCTCTTTGCCACTTCAGTGTCTGTCTCTATTCAAGGGAAGTTTGAATTTCAAGCTCTGCCTGAATGATAATCAATGGCCTATACAGCCACTTTACTTTCCACTGAACATTTAATGGAGTGAGGATAAGCCTCTCAGATGGGCTGCCGGCCTTTCCAGGCAGCTGTGCTCGGAAGGTGTTTCTCATCACAAGTATAGGAGGTAAGCCGCTTGCAATCAGACACCTCTGCTTAACTGTTTATATGTCAAAGCCTTACACAGCACAGTCAGTATATAAAAAGCTAAATGTGTAGAGTATTGTTGTGGAAATTTTAATTGGTAGGACTTGAAATAAATACTTGAGAAGTAAATTGTCTTTCATGTAGTTTATTCTTTGCAAAGAAGGTCGAATAGTCATACAGCATGCTAACAGTCTGCAGGAGTGTGACAAACACAGGATGGAACAGAGCTTTGCCATAAACAAACTTGTAGTTAACACGTCCTGTTTCAAGAAGGAGTAAGGTTGTGTAAAGCTGGTTCAGACCTGGTCTGTGGTCAGACGTAGGCAGTGCACTTAGGGTGATCCTATACAGCAAAGTAAAAAAGTGCAAAAGCTTGTGAAGGGGAATACAGAATTGCAAGTTATCTAGGAGAGTATTACAGTTTGCTGATAATATGTGATATATTTGGGGATTACCAGTAATCAGTATTAGCATGGCTGGGAATGTGCCATGTGCACTTGACCAGAAAATCAGTTTAATGTGACGTGTGAACAAATCAAAACATTTAAATGAACTGACACAACAAAATCTAATTGGATTGTTCCAAATTGCTGGAATATTAGATTAAAAATGCAGTGTCTTTTGGTTTCTTTTGTTTGGTTTTGGTTTGAACCACAGCTTGTGTGTCATTGACAGTCTGATGGATTTGTTCTCCGGTTGAAATGTCCTGCTGACCTACTTGGCTCAGATGTTTATCGTGTACCAGCAATGTTCTGGTTCCAGTCTGCCCTGGGGGACTTCATTGCTTGTTACCTTCCCACTGAGCATTTAACAGCTGGCAACCCAAAGTAGTAGCTTTTTTTTTTTTTTTTTTTTTTTTTTAACAATTTTGTATTATTGCACTGTAAAAAAAACAAAAGCAAGACAGTTTAAACCCCAACTTCATGAAATAGGTAAGTGTGTGAATATCTGC
The DNA here is from genome assembly GCA_037975185.1 of Centropyge bicolor. NCBI lineage: Eukaryota > Metazoa > Chordata > Actinopteri > Pomacanthidae > Centropyge > Centropyge bicolor. Next base: position 9,318,621 of record JBBMOC010000016.1, on the reverse strand, counting down.
ACACACATCTTAATGAAAGAGCTTCATAAAGTAATTTAACGTAAATGATTAATCAATTATTTGATCAACAGATGAAGACATAATTTTAGCGATGTATTAAGCAAGCCACACATTGCAAGTCTTTTTTCAGGGAAAAATGGTAAAAATGAACTCTTTGATTTTGAGAGGATTTGCAGCTTTTCTCTGTTTCATGTAATTGTACAGAGCAAATCTTGTTATATGAAGACATTAAATTGGGCTTTGGGAAATTGTAATGGGCATTTTCACTATTTGACATTGTGAAGAAATGATAAATAGATAAATCACAAAAATAATTGACACCTTATTGTACGGTACAAATCTTACTCTGCATCCCGTTATATGAATTCTTAAGCTGGCCGTGTGTTATCATATTCCTCGCGCATTTCCACTCAGTTGATATCTTGCCCCGAACATCTGGGTGCTGCAGTTGGGAGCTGTTATCACGTCCATGACCTTGACTCCCGTCTCTGGAGATTGCTTCATTGTGTATTGTCTCGTCAGGAAGGTGGCGGAAAAAAAGAGGGGCGGGTTTACAGAATTGTAATCAGAGTTTTTCATAACTTTGATGTGATTAAAGCAACCTGTACAAATACAATTTCATAAGATCAAATGTGTCAGCATAGTGTAAGAGAGAGTGTGGACACCTTGTCCTGGCCACACACAGGCATAGAAACACACTCACATTCCTTCCCCCACATACTTGGGTGAATGACAGTGTTCAACTGTTCCACTTAATTGTAGTTTATACAGCCTGAGAAAGAATGTCTGGCATTTATTGGTTGCCTGTGTTTTACTTTACAAATGAATGAGTGTGTGTGTATGTTTGGAATACGTGTCTCTAAGAGATGGGCAACACAAATGGTTTACTTTCCAATGAGTCACCCTGGTGTTTTGGGAAACACACTTCTTGGCTTTCATACTGAGTGTCAGATGAGAAGATTGATAACACTGTCATATGTTTACGATAAATATGAAGCTAAAGCCCGAAGGCGGTTGCGTGTATCTTAGTTTAGCATGAGGACAGGAAGCCATAAATCTAGCCTCGCTCTGTCCAAATATCTAAAACGTTTGAGTGACATGATGTGTTTCAGTGTTAAAATCATTAAAACTGCTGTTTCAATGATCACAACTATGACCACCAATCTTCAACCATTGTAGCAACTTAGCCTTTGTGCAGTTCTTTTTTGATTTGTGGCCTGGTGTTATTCATTTATACTGCTCATTCATGGATTATTCAGTCAGAGAAGCTCATGTCATTTATAGCAAATGGTTATACAGTTAGAAGTCTCTGCTGTATGAGGGAGCTCTCAATGAATCTGAGCAGTGACATGGATTCTGTTATTCCCCCTTAATCAGATCATACACGAACAATAAATCTTTGTTAAATCAACAAAACAAAATACCACAGAAGGAGAAGATTGGGGTGGTGGAGCTATAGCAGCAAACATGTTATTACAAGTTATAATGTCTGTGCTGTACACCTGCATGAGTAGGATTGTATGTTAATAGCTACACAGCTGTGAATGAGCCAATCATTGTGAAGCACAGCTGACGCCAATCAGCCAAAAGACTTAAGTATTCTTTAGTCCTGAACTAACGGCATACTTCAAGTTACCAAATATGAGGTTTATGTGCTCAACATTTTTAGTTAATTATGCTTCAATATTAAGAAAATTACTGGAAGTTAAACATGTGGAGATTTACAATAAGTATTTCTGCGTAATTCTGTCTTTTGTGCATTGAAAAAGTGTCATGATGAACATGCTTGATTTTTGATGTCAAGTGGTTGCACTAAATGAATGAATATAAATCTAGATATATTTTTGAGTGCGCTTATAATTGTCAAGTTGTGTCCTTATTATTTTTCAGTAATTCAGATGATTCTATTTATAATTTTAGCTACACTATTTTTGAGTAGCATTCACTATTTTTTATGCTCAGTATACTGAAATGAACATCATACACAGTCCACATAATCCCTTGTACAGCTTTAGATGTTCACAGTAGATGTACAGTCCACCACTGACTTTGTTCTTCAGCCTGGAGTATTTACAAGGTGCAAAACATCTCCCTAAGGAAACCTGATGATATCTTATGAGGCAATAGTGGCGTATAGTTTAAAGAAACAGGTTTGTGACTGAAAAGCTGCCACTTCAATCCACAGGTGGGGAGAGTGAAAGAGAAACTCATTTCACATCACAGTAAATGTTCTCCATCACCATCAGACACAACACAACAATACGCTTTCAAAGGGTTCACAAGAGCAGCTGAAGATCCTACAGTCCAGCGCTGATTTTATTCTTTCGTCCAAGGATTTTGGGGGAGAGTCTCTCAGCTGCTATTTGCAAGAGTACTTTTTGAATGAATTTATAGTAGTTTCTCAGCTCTTTGGGGTGAGCCATGTTCAGTGCATAGATGACTCCAGGATCATTACACAGATTCAGAGTTGTCCAGAATGATTACTCCTTCAATATAAATGCGAATGTCTTCAAACTGTCTCGTTCTCCACCCTTGTTGTTGATGATAAATAGTGTATACCTATGCTGCAAGTCTCTCAGGATGTCATCTCCCTTTATATCCTGTATATTTAAAAGAGTAGGAGAAAACAGTCATGTACTTATGCTATATATTTAATTTAATTACATGCACTTTACTGTATGGAAAAATCTTGCTCACATGCCTATTAAGTCTGGTCATATTTTTTTTTTCTGTCAGCGGTAATGTTCATGCATTTGTCATCACTGGGTTAAAAGATAAAAAAAAAAAAAAACACCAGCATGATCCATTCATACTGTGCATAATCACAGTCATAGTGCTTTTGTTATGTAGCTGAATTGAGGCTGTATCAGATTTGTTTTCGCAAATCGTGGTGTGAAAGCCAATTTCTCTGCCTTGTAATAACAGAGAGAAAGTGGGAGGGTAACATTAGGATCTTAAAACATTTTCTGTAATACAAAGCAGTACATGCGACTGTACTTACAAAGACTTATGCTCCCAAATGAGATGACTATTGTCCTCATCAAGGTGGTACATGTAAAATGCCTTGAGGCCTGCTGCCCTTAAGGTTTACATCACTTGTAGCCTTTGTAAAAGGATGACAATTATTAAAATAGTCCTAAACACATAAGTAATCACAAAAAGTCAGATAATAACCTGTAGTAACATAAAAAATATATACAATGACTTTTTCATAGTGTTAAAGGACACTAATGGACTCTTTAGTGAGTTCTCTAATGTTGAATTGTGACTTAATTTTCATGAAATGTCAGTGGTCTGAATGTGTAGGGCGATAGCACTATTGTAACGTCTACTGATCCAGGGAAGCTTCACAGAGAACACTACTCTCACAGTTCACACCTGAAAGCTGCTAGTACAACCACAGTCTGGTTTGCTGGCCACTGAGGATGAAATGCCTCGCTTAACTGAGTGAAATCTTGGTTTAAACAAAGGCAGTACATGCTAAAATTAATTTAAAAAAAAGACCAGTAGGATTCACTAACACATTAAAAGCAATAAAAGAGGCCAGCCAAATACATATAACATTTACAAGAGGTCAGAATACTTTTTTTTTTCAGTATGCCTTTGTGTGCGTGCAACCTTTTATTATAGTCTGCACAGTCTTATAATACAGGTCCCTGGTCTCTCTTATAGACCCTTTGACATAGCACTGAATCCAAATTAGTCAGAACCTGGCCTGAGAGGAGAGGATTTGTTGCATGTTTTGCTGACATTTCTGTATAATCAGATGTGCTTAAAATACCAAAGGTTGTGAGTAGCTGCTGTGAGTTAAGTGTCGCAGAGTCAGAAGGCTGTCTAGTCTGTGAAGTGTATTTTAGGATGGAAATGTTGACAGCACTCATTTCCTATTCCTGCTCATATAAAGTCACACTTGATCCGCTATTTTTGGGTAATTGAGACATGCTCTGTATGTCAGGCCAAAAGTGGGGAGACATCCATCTGACTCTTACTGGCTGGTTGAGTTTTGTGATTGCTGTGAGCAATTGGCACACTTAGTTATATTAGCTCGTTATTTATTTTTTTATTTATACATATTCCCTTTCTTCTTCTACTCACATTTTTGCAGATAGACACATTCCGGTTTTCACATGTCAAGCATATGTGTCTCCTGGTGGCTAATTTTTAATGCCTGTTATTGAGATGTAAACTGTAATATTTATTGAATGTCCATCTAAGGCAGTGTTCATATATTTATTAATATTTTTAATCCTATATGTGCCAAAGTAAGCATACCTGGTACCTTGATGTCAGTGTGGTCAATATGTTTAAGCATGTGTAGAATTACGCCTCCACATCATCGCTTCGATGAGTAAGCTTATTATGTTTCTGGCTAATGACTCATGAAGTGTTTTTTGTAAACTGGTTCTTCATTTAGGCAGATGTGTGTTGTGTCCATTGGTTCACAAACTTTTTATGCCATTTTGGATTTTCAGTAAGCACAATTTGCTTCTTTTGGCACATTATTCATCATCTTCATCAGACTTGGTACATACCATTTTTAGTTATGAACCCAACCATCTGTAGTTTGTTTTATAACCATCTAAGTGAGATCCTTTTTGGATATTGCTTATTGTTAGCTACCACATTTTTAAGGTGGGGCCTGATGCACATATCACAGTAATCACAATCCTGTCTACTGTGTCATATCCTCAGTTTCTAAATAGAGACTAGTAGTAGAACTTTATTGTATACATCAATCAGATGCAGCAGTCTCACACACTTCCTTCAGAAGATGCAAATATTTAGTTCAAAATGACATTTTTCATTTCTGACTAGTAACTAAACATGAAACAACTTCAGTAGTTCACTTAGTTCAGTTGTGGTTTTCACTGCAGGACTCTTTGGTACTATTGTGGTTGTTCCTCTGTGTAACTTGTCATGTCTGTCTCCCAAATGCTCTTTAATCCTCCAAATCTTTCTATTGTCTCATTTGGTTTTGTTCTCTTGCTATCTGCTTTGTTAATCTGGCCTCTGGATAGTTGTCTGTTCCAGCATGTGGTGTCATTTGACTTAGAAGAGCACTGCTGCGAATTCAGAAGCTTGTGGAAATCTCAGCCTTGCCATTAAAACTGAGGACTTTGATCCACGATCTAGCCCACGGATCACGAAAAAAAGAAAACTAGATGACTTTCACAGAGTGAAACAAAGGGATTTCCTTAACAAGACATAGCTGTTCCATTTACGGCATGCTCTTAAGCCTCCCACAAAACCTGCCTGCCATTGTTAGCTGTGCCTGACTGCTATACTCTTCCAGAGTGGCGTTGGCACTCAAGCAAGCACAGGTAATCCCACAGTACCGCAGGTGGAGATTTACCATTTCCACCACTGTTGCTCTGGTAGGCTTGGTGTCTGAGCAAGCTGATTGTGTCACACAGCTGTCAGCAGCACCAAAGGGTGACAGTCCGCAGCGTTTCACATTGATAAATGTCACCCTGCTTTTTTAATACTAAGGCTTGTTTGGGAAAACCACAAAAAGGCAATCATGCACATTCCTCAAGAGGTGAATTTGGAGGTTCTTGAGTTTGATTCTGAGTTGAACTGTAACCTAAGTCTCCAGGTGACGCTTCAGAAACATGTGCATCAGCGTGTGTATCCATGTGTCTGTCAGGCCTGTCTGAAGTGGTACACTGTTGGAAAGGGTAATTTTTCATACTGAGCTGGCAGCCAGTGTGACTTCAGTGCAGCAAGCTAATTTGATTGTGATATTTGATCTTTTCTCTGTATATTTCTTTGGTTCCGCTCCAAACAATCATAGTAGCCTCTTTCATTCACTCTAAATACATACAGCATTGTACTGTAAATGACACTGGGGTAGGTCGATCCAGGACCACCAACGTTGCTGTAAATTACACTCATATTTGTCATATTGTGTTATTATAATCTCAGCACTCATGATTTGTTGTTTTAAAGCCCCTACCTTCCCCCATTATCATCTTCCTTCTCCTTTCCTCCTGTAATTTATCCCCTCATGCCCTCTCTCCTACCTTACATATTCACCAAACCGACTTGAATACAATACAAAATACCTTGTTTTTCAAACATGCTATGGCTTTCTACTACTTTTCTGCACATTTTAGTTGATTCTCTGGAGAGACAGTGCTGTAGAGAAAACAGACTCTCTACCTGACTGAGACGCAACGACACAGAAATGCTCTTTCGTCTTTTGTGTTTATTGCCCTTCATTCAGCTTCTCACCCCAGATCATCACAAGACAACGGAACTGCCTGAGGGATGACTGACAGAAAAAAACATATTTGTAGGGGTACAGGTGCTACAAATGACCTTTGCCGTGTATGTATGTTCTCCATTGTGCAACTGTGTGCATGTTTTTGCATACTGATTGTATGCTGGCTGCTGGCCCTTTGCAGATAAAGCCTGGTCTTTTGGGGGCCCACTTGTGGCTGGCTGATATTGCCTTTCTGTAATGCCAGGGAGCTTAGGGAGCTTCATGGACCCTTAGGCTTCAGCCCAACACAATTACGAAAGGTAGGCAGCATGTGTGCACAGTGGCCACCCTGTTTATATTGTTCTGTTATAGGTTTAAACGTCTAGACAGTGTGTTAAATTGCACTTAAATGAATTATTTATGATTGTTGCCCATTGCTACATGCCTCGCTTTTCTTTTTTGGTTGGGATAGCAATATATTTAAGATGAGTTCCACCAATTTTCTACATGATTTAGGACTCTTTCAGCGTCAAATGTGACAGGTTAATTCCTTCGTTCAATCAACATTCTCTTCTGTTGCAATTCCTGGGAGCACAGTCCTAGTAGTAGTCTTACTGCTGGTAAGAACCCGGTTTGGTGGTATTACCTTCTCAGTTTGTACTGTTGTAGAATCAGTTCACACTATTTGCTTTATTTGCTCACAGCACTGGCAAATGTTTGAAAATATTGATGGTACAGTCAGTCCACCACTTTGGTGCAGATATCCATAGTGCCCAGAAGATGAATCCTAATTACTTTGGCGATCAAACATGGCTATAGCCTCACAAAGCTGCAGGCGTGGCTAAAGACTTGTTTTGATAAAATTCCATTCGCTTTCATTGGTTTGGGTTGGATGCTGAAATCTCAGGGCTATCTCAAAACCTTGCTAAATAATCCCAAACTGTCTGCATGGTTAGGTACACTAGGGCTAAGTGAGTATTTTCTTGTAATTTGTGTGAACTGTTTGGCTTGGCTGGGAAGCAGTGGCACTGGTACGTAGGGTTTCAAATACATAGTATTACTGAAATCGAGGCCCATGTTGTGTGGAAATATGTTTGAGCATACTGCTGGTGTTAAAGCGATCATTTTATTGCCATTGCACAAGCACTGCTGTCGTCTTTCTTTGTGAAGTGAAGCCATTGTTTGGACCATTTCTTCCCCTCTGCCATGAATCCTTGTTGCAAGTTTCCCATAGAGCTTGACATCATTCTTTTGCAATTGCACAACTGTCAAATAAACATGCCAGCATCAGTAGAAGGAACTGATAAGCTCAGAGGCATATGATTCAGGGCATTTGGACTGGTTCTGAAATGTTCTGACTCCCAAATTCACATCTGTAGTAATTACTAGCTTTTTGTACAATTGTACAGTCAATAATACATAGCCTTTAAGCTAGGGCCACCACTTGACCACATTAAAGGTAAAGAAGACAAAGGGAGCAAAGGGTAGAAAAGAAAAAACCAGAATGAAATAGTCAGGTCCAGTCAGTCCACATCCACTTAGTCAGATTGCAACCATCTTGGTAAGATGGAGCTTTTGGGTGCAGAACATGCAAATGTCAGCATATCTTTCAGTTTTTAATGATAAGCTTGCACACTTATTAAACAGCTAGTCTTCCAAGCTTTTTGTGTAAAAGAGGGCGTCGTACTCCACCTTTTAAATTATATCACATTTCACTTTATAACATTTTGGAAAAGACAATAAAATGTAGATTTGTGCAATTACTCAAATTATCTAGCACACTACCCAGTGGATTAAATTCTCACCCATTTCACAACGTGTGAGGTGTTATCTATCTGGGCAAACACTTGTCTGTGTGGGATTTATTGGTTGCAGCGGGAGTGTAGGAGCTCATCACTCTAGCACGGTGGTGATTATCTGCTTTACAGGGCCATTGGCACATTAAAGCATGACCTGCTGAAGGCTGCGTAAGCTAGTGTTTGCAGCAGCATGAAAGAACAGAAAAGTGTTCCCAGAGCAATAAAACAGGTAAACAGTGGTTGCATGACTGACATTACAGACACATTTCCGTCATGCTCTCTGTCTCTCTTCACCCTCTCTCTCACTGTCTTTTGTTGATAGCAGTTATTATGACAATTGCTCATGCATTTTAGTGTTGAATTAAATGTGATTTAAAATCTGATCTAAATTTGCTAAATAATGACTCGTTGTTTTGTAGAATTTGCACCAGACTTTCCAGCATTCAGGCAATACTGAGGAAAGGGAGAAGCAGAAAGAATAAAAGAATGTGTGTATGGACCGGAGGTGGGCTGGATTGATTGTGTTGGGGGATTGGAAAGAAGGAGGGAATGTGGGATGTACAGAGGTATTGAGGTTGTGTACCTGGATCTCATTAAGGAGGTTTGCTTTGTCCTCGGCCTCACAGGGACTTATTGTTAGACAGTTTCTTTGAGGAGACCAACATGATTGACATCTCAACAGTATGTCAGGGATTAGAGGTGATTTTGTGGTTGTTAGTGTGAGTATGTTTGGAGGTATTGATTCGTATTTCTTTGGCTGGTTTAACAGTTTGAGATGCTGTGGTAAAATTGCCTCCAAATGGTTAACATGGAGTAAAATAAATGCATACTTCAGTAGGATGAAGGAGAAGGTGATGGCTCATTTTGAGAAGGGGATATTCTTTTGCTTTTGCTCAGATTATCAGAATACAATGGTGACACTGCTACATGGAGGCATTTAATTAGATTTTCCACCATACATTTGCAATAATACAACTTATGCCTCTCCATTATTGTTAACCTTAGCAGAAGTTTCAAACATGTTTAAAACTACTGAATATTTAAATCAGCGAAACAAACACAACCAATGTCTATAGTGTTGTGTCGGAGGAACCACAGATAACACTATAATCCCATTTTTATTCAGCCTTGAAGCTTTTCTCAAAAACAGTATGTAAATATTTCTTTGCAAATACGTATTTTAAGGCTAGACATGTGCTGAAAGATATTACTCCTGAGGAGTTCACATGTCAGCATTGTTTTTTTTTAATTTGCGATGCCTCATGGGGTTCCAACTGCTGAAACAAAGGCAAAACACTTTATGAGCGACACACGATTGTGTGGTAATTATATTGTCAAACTGGATTATTGTTAATAAAGGCACTTGCACAGCAATAATAATGTGCCGCGTCTAATTCCTTTAGAGCTGCTGCTGTTTTGATTAGTACTGCTCTTTTTTGCATTGGAGGATTATTTGATGAATTTTACTATGGCTCTTTGTGTTGTGTGTTTTTGTATTCCACTGACATATATACTAAGTCTCATACCTAAAGTGGCGGGAAAGTGCCTGAAACTAATTCCTGTCTCTGTCAACATTGCACCCTTCTTCTTTTCTAGGGTCTCGTCTTCGCCAGGAAGACTTCCCTCCCCGCATTGTGGAGCACCCCTCTGACCTCATTGTGTCCAAAGGGGAACCAGCCACCCTCAACTGTAAGGCAGAGGGCCGCCCAGTCCCCACTGTGGAATGGTACAAAGATGGGGAGCGTGTTGAAACGGACCGCGACAACCCCCGCTCGCACCGCATGCTGCTGCCCAGTGGCTCCCTCTTCTTCCTACGCCTAGTCCACGGACGGCGGAGCAAGCCTGACGATGGCAGCTACGTGTGCGTGGCCCGAAACTATCTCGGCCAGGCGATCAGTCACAATGCATCCCTGGAAGTAGCAAGTAAGTTTCATGTTACAGTACAGAGAGACTTGATAATTCTGTTCAAAGGGTTGCAACACACATGCACACATTTTACTCTATTGTGGTGTCATAATTAGAAAATATATCGTAATTAAATGGCTGTAGTCATGCATTAGTAAAGAAGTCTACCAGATCACTAAACTCAGACCAAGAATACACAAAAAGCTATCTCAAATAGCCAGGAATATTATGCAGATGTCCAGATAATAATTGTCTGAACCTCCTTTAAACATTTTAATTGATTTCCCAATCTCTCAATGTGCATGATGAGAGCAGGGCCTTCAGTAATGTAGCTTCAAAGAAAGTAAGCAGCTTCTTTTAAAATGTCTGGAAAACATTTCTTCAATATAACCTTTAGATAATCTCCTACATCAAAACTTGAAGGAAAAATAACTAAAAAAAAAGACTTTTTCATTACTAAAATGCATCAAAGCCCTTTTTATATATATACTTTTTTTGAGCAGCTTTGCACTTTAAACTCAACCAATTGCATTTATCTAATTATACATAATCTTAAGGCATGTTTTATTTTGTTACTTTCGTTCAAATATGGGTCGTTTTTACGGTTGAGGGACAGGTGGAAGTTCACTATGCGACCCACCTGCCAGACATGCAGCAGCTGTGTGTCTGCTTTAGTCCTCCAGGTCTAAACAAGTGCTGAGTGTGTTCCTAACAGGTGACAGTGTCAACACGCTGAATCATACAGTTGTAAGTGTCAAGTGTGTAGTGTCAGTGGTTGAACAGCCTTTCACTGTAGCGTGTCTCAGTCAGGAATCTGTTCTACGCTGCAACCAAACGTATGTGTGCGTATACATTAGTTAGAGTGATGGAATGAAGCTTGTGGAGAAGCAGGCAGAGGGCAGAGAGCAAAAGGTCAAGGCTTATGACCACTAGAATAGGGTAGGTGCAGATGGTCTGTGAATCCCTGTGGAGCACAGGTCCAAAAGCACTTGAATCTGGTGAACAATGCTTCCTTCATTCAGTGCATAAAGAATTCACTAAAAGAAGGAAGTGCTGATGACAACGGTTAACAACTGCTGTTATGTCCTCACATCCTGCAAAGCTCCCCAACCTTTGCTGTCGATCCCCGGCTCTCCTCGCCCGTGTCAGTGTGCAGAGCATTAGCCTGGCTTGGTCTCCTGGGCAGGTATTTCGCGAAGGTTTTAGAATAATAATTCCCCTCTGGTATCCGTTTCACCTTTTGAATTATAATGAAAGAGATGGTCAAACGGTATCACAGTAATGCTAGATCAGCAGTCCAACCCTGAGAAGCTAACCCCTGTGGGGGGAGAGTTTATTACTCGGAGTTCACTAAATTTACTGTCAGGTTTTAAGGTCGAGGGGGAACACAGAGAGGACTTGTTGAAGCTGCCTGGATGAGTTATGTCTCCCTGCTTCATCCTTCAGAGGTCACATGGATTCGCAGGTCACCCTGGGGCTGGATAGTAAAACAGAACCCCCTTTGGCAAATGCTGCTGAGTTAGGGAGTTTATAAGAGGACTGAGAAGCTGGGGAGTGTTAAAAGGAGGATTGGACTCACTCTGTCAATAGACTGCAGTGTCAGATCATTTATCTAGTCTTGTTAATGTGATAGCTGTTAATTTTGTGCAAGGTTTTAATTGCTCAGAGGTTGCTGTCTGAAGGGGACCATGTTCACAAGGGATACTTGTTTTCAAGCTGGCATGTTCTGGTCGTTCATGTGATACCCAGTGGGCTAATGTTTTTGAATTGACAAAACAGTCTGTGCATACACACCATCATGTTACCATCATGTTTCACAGTATGTTTATCACTCAAAAATCATTGAGGCAATAATACTGTTTGAGAACACTGTAATAAGCTGAATCATCGTTGGCAATCAAATCAAACCAGAGTCTGAACAGCCATACAATTACAGTAACATCATGCGCCACAATAGGCGGATCATAAGCACAATGTTATCATTATATTACAACTGCATCATAAAATGCTGTCATAGACCCCCCC